>JAFIRS010000891.1:465000-508996 GCA_018342105.1 Gonioctena quinquepunctata | reverse complement strand
CAGAATATAGGGGGGGTTTGTTGGAATAGAAATATGGATCCCGTAGAATGGACCTTTACATTTACGAAAAAAAAATTCCAAAACTCATATAGGTCGATTATATTTCATATGAAACGTCCAATTGACTTAGAATGCCATCATATATTTTTTATTTCGAAAAGATATTGCGTTTCAAAGTGTACCCGTGACGTCACGTTCATCGAAAACTTCCCCCTCCATAATCCACGTTCAGAAACACGCATTACTGTTCTTGTAAAAAATATAGCTCACTGCTTGATATACACCATCAATATATAATTGAACACTGTTTATTGATAGACTCATCAACAAAAAAAACCATTTCAACAACGGTTTTCTTTATTTAAAACATTCAAAGTTTCTGAACGGGCCTTCCTTTTGATCAAGAGCGACCATTGGCAACACCGCAAATATTAAAGACAGTTCCCATTGAAATCATATTGACATTTGAGGTTATGTTTAATGTTTATTTTTATCAACTTATTAATTTCTCAATATCATAAACGATTTGGTGTTTATAATGGAACAAGGCTTCGTAAAAGCAGGTTCGGAAAATTTGCCAAGGGTGGATTATGAGATGATTGACTCTTTTTATTTATTTTTATGCTTTGTTTATGCAACGTTCCCAAGAACTAGGTGAACTAATAACTGAGGATTCAACACTAGCAAATCAATGAGCGCGTTTATGGAACCCCTAGTACAAGAACTAAGAACCATGACTAGAAAGTTGCCCAACTTTTAACTAAGAACTTTGGTTCTTACTTAAAAAGTTCGTGATTGTTTAGATATAATCAATCATAAATGCATTATACTGTGAATATATATGTAGGCTTTGTCTGTTTGTATTATAATATAAATAGATTCATATTCGGTACCTGTTAGTGTTTCCTTCATGTGATGAGTCAAATATTCATTAAGTTTGAACTACTGAAAATATAATTAATAATTTAGAATGAATAGACTTGAAATATGTTCATACAAATTTCGTAAATTTTTTGCAAAATTATTTACTTATTTCACACCAATTCTTTGTTGAGGGATACTAATCTATTTTTTACAAATACAGGCTTACATTTTCTATGGTAAAAATTTTCCCTATGGTTACAAAGCTATGGAAAAAAAAATATTTCTGAAGATATTGGCATTCATGAAGAGAATGTGACAACAAACCTTAGAAAACTTTGACATAATACTGCACATTCTAGTTATTCAAAGTATTTATGAATTTCAATCAATCAAAATAGAAGAAATTATTCTTATCGACAAAGTTGTTAAAGAATTCCTCCACCGTATGCTCCTGAAATGAATTGTATTGTGCCATTTGGAGCAGCAGATATTAAAAATTTTACAGCATTACATTTTCTCTATTCTGACCAAGTCATGGACAGACGAACAGGATCAGAGGGTTTTTCAATTTCCAGACAATAATTGAATTAACTTTCTTATAGCGAGCTCTGAAAGGGATCGGCAAATTTCTTTCAATTTCAGATATGTCAGGCCAATATATAAGCTCTTATAAACAATTTGCCATCATAGGCACAGCTTTTGTGAAAATCTTGTGAACACTTGATTTACTCATATCAAAGTCATCAGCCAATCGAGAGTATACATCCACAACCCGTATCTTTTTTAAACTCATCAGAACATCCATATATTTAATTTACTCAATTTCGGTAATGTATTTCACAATGTGTTAAACATTTTCAGGGAGCCCCAAATATTATTACTCTTCTTTTCTATAAGTGCAATAGATAAGCGCTGGCGCTGCTGTCCTTCGATATTTTCACAATCAGGATCGGATGAAGACTGACTAGGAATATATTTTTTTTGGTGGTGTTATTTTGGTGAATCGGATAATGTACTAGCTTGGCTACTGCTAGGAGAAGAACTATTCAAAACTCTTGAGTAAATATTTCCCATGGATGTAATGTCCCTCAACACAGTTTTACTAGCTGAAGGAGTGATGTTTTCATTTGGTTTGGGTTTCTTCATCGTTGGTAGGTCATATACTTATGATGAAACATTGTCAGACCAATGTCATTTCAGGTTGATATGTGGACAGACATCTCGCTTCAACATAAATTTGGATCCCCTTGTTCTAGCATATTCCTAATTCGTAGTATCTTCTTTCAGCTGGAACCAAAGAACGATATGTTTTTAGGACTGGATATAAAATACAGTACTGATCGATGATTTTGCAAACTTGCATTGAGTGAAATTAAAGATCGTTCCTTGATGTACTCATCTGGAAATGTTCTGCACAAAAGCATATATTTCCGCTTTTTACAAAAGTTTGATTCACTTTCACTGGTGTTCAGACAACCGTGCACATAGCACTTTTTAGACATTTTCATAGTTATTAGAATTAGAAAATAATTTCCGAACTTTTTCAATACCAAATATTCATGGCGAGCTCGTTCATTTGCAGCAGTTCTCTGCATATCTCGTGTCTCGTATCAGTCGTATCAAGATATATGCAAGAAAAAGAGCTGAAGAGAGAAAAACGATTGATAATATTCTATTCCGTGAAGCAAACGAACGAACCTATCAAAGTATCAAATAACAAATGTCATTACGTCACAATTCCATGATTCGCAACTCATACAACGATGCCAAATCAACTTTTAGTGAACGTGACGTCACGAAACCACTTTTTTCCGGATTATGGAAAAACTACCCATCAGAAAAATAAAATAAAAAATCCCAAGTGATATTAGCACATATACTTTCTAATTACAGTGTTTTCACATAGTGCATAAAAAGGTCCATTCACGTTGTATTTCGGACTGATGTAGTTCGGGTTTCTGACTATTTTATCTGCTAATATTTTTCCAATGTCAATATAGTGCTCGTGGAAGACTTCAACAATTTTGCTCATATCCTTTGTTTTTTTCCTTCGATGTTTATGTTCCATTTTGGTTATGTTCCTTCTTTTTCTGCAGTTTTCTCCTACGGTTTCCCATGATTTCGTAGTATTTATTTGGTTTTGTGCGATTTTTGATTGATAGTCATTTATTTTTGTTGTTTTGATGATATCATTAAGTTTATGCCCATAGCGTTTATAGTTCTCCTTCAGATTTTCAGGGTTTTGAAGGGATTCTTGGTGTATTTTGTCCCTGTATTTATTGATTTTATTAGTGCATTGGTGTTATAACGTTAATGTTACTTTTTGTTCTTCATGGTATATTGTAATTGAGATGACAACCAGAATCAAAGTAAGTTTTTTATCTGACTGATATTGAGTTGTCAAAGTATTTCAAAGAAAACGACTTTAAATCAATAAAACCAGCGAATAAACTCTTGAAAACATTCAAGGGTGCATATTGCAGACGCAATATTGGTCCTATCGAGCGGAATAATTTGAATTCAAGACATGTCGACAAAGACAAGGAAATCCGAGAAAGTTGATCCACCAAAGATACTAACGACGAGGCTGAGTACTAGACAAGCAAAAGCCGCTGAAAAATCAATTCAGAATGATCAAAGATCTGACTCTAATGACGAGACAGGAATTCAAGAGGTGAAAGTAGCAGGTACCAGCAAAAGAATAACTCTTGCCGCAAACCATTCCATAACACGATCGAAATCTACGAAATTCAGGACGTCGCTAGCAAACATTGACGAAAGAAATAAACTAGATATTGAGCTGAAAGCAGAAAAAAAAATTGCTGAAATAAAAGGAAGGCTCATTTTGAAGACACTGGAACTTGAAAAAATGAAGAAGGATGAGAAAAGCCTTGGAACTGTGGGGTCTGATTCAATTAAGAGTGATGAGTCAAACAGAACTGCAGAGAAAGAAGCAATGATCGATAATTGGATAAAAACTGTTACACCTGAAAAAAGTTAATATATACCAGATGATTTGTAAATTGACAACATAATCAGAACGGAGCATTCAGTAAACGAGAAGTATCCATATGACAATCGAGTGTGTTCGCGAAGATTATCGTTCGACAGGAAGTTGCCATTTTTCGATGGTAATCCAGCGGAGTGGTTGGTGCTCATGAATGAATATTACGAGACATCTGAGTTGTGCCATTATTCTGACAGCGAAAATCTCATACGACTAAGGAAGTGTCTCAAGGGCGAGGCTAGATAAGTGGTCTAGATACTTTTAATATCCCACAGGAACGTTCCGAAGATACTAAAAACACTACAGAACTTATATGGTAGACCGGAGTTCATTATAAAAAATCTGATTGCCCAAGTTAGGTTGATTCCTGCACTTGAGGATCACAAGCCAGAAAGTATAGTCAGGTACGCAAATTCTCTGGATAATTAAGTTGTTGCTATCAAACATTTAGATGATGAGATTTACATGAAAGATGTAAGAACTGTCAAATACTTGGAACTTCCACGACAGTCGTTAGACATGAATATGGTTCGGTATAAATGAAAAATTGATTGGTACTGACAATATTGATTGGTACTGACAATAACGACTTGACAATGCCACGCAATTACGTAGAGGAATCACGGTATGGACCCAAAGCAACACAAACAAAATCAGGATGGGTATTGAACGGGCAACTGGTTAAAGACAGGGTTGAAAAAATATACAATTTTCATATTTGTGAACGCAATTATGATGATGACTCACTACATTTGCTCATACTAGATGAATCAAGACTTCGACATGGACAAATGAATACGAATGAAGACGAGTCCGTTCTTAAATTCATTAGAAAAGTGACAAAAAGACGAGGTTTACGATTCGAAACGGGTCTTCTGTGGAAAAATCTGGATATAATTGCCCCAAAGAGCAAAAGTATGGCCTTGACACGATTGAGATGTCAGGAAAGAAAAATGGACTGAAATCCAGATTTTGGGGTAGTTTATTGTGAAGAAATTGAAGAATATCTACAAAATGGTTATATTCGACAAATGACTGATGAACAAGCTGCACTAGAAACTAACAGGACTCGCTCCGCCGTTTTCAATCCTAATAAACCTGGGAAATTGAGACTTGTCTTCAATGGGGCAGCAAACTTCCACGGTTTGAGTTTGAATGACATGCTTTTTCAAGGACCTGACCTTTTGACACCAATACTTGAAGTATTATGGATATATAGGCGACGCAAAATTGCTTTCTGTGGGGATATCCGTGAGATGTTCCATCAAGTCGTGAGGTAGGAAGATAGGACATCTCAAAGGATACTATGGAAGGGATATGATAGAACTATTGAACCTTATGTGTTAGAAATGCAAGTTATGACTTTTGGGGCGAATTGTTCTCCCTGTTTAGCTCAATATGTAGAAAATTTCAATGCTAGTGAATTTGAGGAGGAATATCCAGCAGCCTGGAATGCTATCTTAAATAAGCATTACGTGGACGACTATTTGGACAGTTGTGGTAGTGAAGAAAAGGCATTCGAAATGATTCAACGAGTTATCGAAGTTCACAGAAAAGGAGGATTTGTAATTTGTAATTGGCTCTGTAACTCTAAAACAGTGATACTGAAACTCTCAAATGATCTTGTTTTAAAAAAATTTAAGGAATTCACTTCCATTAATTCAGAACTCCCAACCGAACGCGTACTGGGTATACAATGGGATCCAGAAAATGACACATTCATTTTACGACTAAATTCTGACAAAATTTCAAAAATGATTATAGACAGTAATGAAATTCGACAAAAATATTGAATATTTGGGTTGAGCAATCTAGTGAAGAAACTATGGCGGGAATGTTCGAAGTGTTAGATTAATAAAAATCTTCCCAGAGTTGCAATGATGACTATCCTGAAAAAACAAGCTCCGAGTGAAGAAGTTCTCCATACTCTATTTCTCGGAGTTGAGGAATATCTTGAATCACCGACCATTGAGTGGGGTATTGTTAGACCATGAAGATGACGAAGCTATAACTCCAAATCACTTTTTACTTGGACCTAAGCTTAAATCAGACCCAATTATTCTGAGTGTTGGACCGACAGATGGAAACTTCCTCAAAAAGCAGAGGATGATATCCCAAGATTTGACAAATAAGTTCTGGAGAAGATGGATCAGGGAATATATTCCTATACTCAGATACTAACCTAACCAGAAATAGGTGGCATTCCGAAAAAGAACCAGTGAAAATAGACGACATCGTTATCATAGTAGACGACCAATCTCCAAGAAATTACGGCTGAAGGGAATTATTACCGCAACATTTCCTGGAAGAGATGGACGTGTTAGGGTGGCAGATGTCAAAACAAGAAACGGTGTTTTTCGTAGACCAGACGGCAGGCAGCTCTGTCCCCTGGATATCCGCCAGGATAAAATGGAGCTGAATGAATGAACTACGTTTTTCATTGGGGGGAGAATGCTATAATGTTAATGTTACTTTTCGTTTCACATGGTATATTGTAATTGAGATGACAGACAGAATTAGAGTTATTTTTATCTGACTGAAATTGAGTTGTCGAAGTATTTCAAAGAAAACGACTTTAAATCAATAAAACCAGAGTAAACTCTTGAAAACATTCAAGGGTGCATATTGCAGACGCAATAATTGGTCATTCGGATTTTTATTTTTTCGTACGTTGGTTTTAATGTGTTCGAGCAGTCTGAGATATAAGTGTTTAAAAGCATAAGAAATTGTTTTGTTGCAGATGTTGCACTATGCATGCTCCCCTTAAATGAAGATAACCTATCAATGGTTCGAAGTTCATACCTCAATTCACTGTCAAAAATGCGGGCATACACAACAATATCGCAAAAGATAGACATAGGCAGGGAGTGTGTACGAAACCACTAGAACCAAAGCACCAAAAAAAAATAAATGAAAATGTGCAAATTGCAACCAAACTCATCCCACTAGTTACTGAGTATGCCAAGTGGCTAATGAAACGCAAAACCCAACAAAAGCAGAAAAATTACAATTGAAACTCAAATCAAAATAAGAATGACAGTAAAGGTGAAGAATCTTTAGTAAAACAAATAATGGCTGGTCACAATTAATCTTGATAGAGAAAGGGTAATGAAGGAAATTACCTCCTCAAGAATACCAACATTATTCAGTGAAAGCAACATCAATAGTTCATGACACAATTTCAAAAGTGAGAACTACAAATAATTTCAGCAACAAATAGTTGAAAATTTGGTTATATTGTTTTTTTTTTATTTGAGTCAGATCACATAGAAATATGAGCCATTAGGGGGATCGAATCCTCCTTCAACTATGCTATGTGTGTTTTCCAATAAAAACATATCCCACACAAGTCGTTAGCTAGATTAATGGCAATTTCAAAATCAATAAATACATTCTAAAATCTATCTTTCCGACTGGTCACGCTATTTTTTTTCTGTGTGACCATTCTGCCTTTTTCTGTAGAAAAATGTTCCGAACTCATTTCAGCTGAACTACAAAGAGTAACACTCCAATGTTTCCAACTGGACAGGCACTGTTTCGAAAAATACAATTAAAATTCACCCCAATTTCCATCACAATCCGAGAGATTGTGCATTCCCTTTGAAATCCCCAAAACCAGAGCATAAACAGAAGAGTGGAATAAAAAGCAAATGTTTTTTCAAGCTAATCCCAATACAAACTTTATTTTTAAATTAAATCCTATCACTTTGGAGCTGGTTTTAGCGGAGAGTGATGAGAAATGAAAAGGGTTAGACAAACAGTTTATTTTATGGCAGATTAACTTTTATAATCTGTTGACAGTTTCCCGTAACGGTGTTGGCTTTCCGCCGCACAATATCCCGCCTTTTAGACATGCGTCGACCCGAGGAGTTTCCTTTAACGAGTTTTCTTGGGTTTTCTTATGTACACTAACGTTGAAATCTCCAAGATAGGAATAAGATTGAGATTTCACCCCGAGGTGAGACGAAACTTTGCAAGAAATTGCTGCGGATGGTTTTCACTGGTTCTGTTTCTATTTGAATGATTTGTTCATTTTTCAATTATAATCTGTAGGAAGTTGAGGGGTTCGTATATTCGACCGTGATATCATGAAATAATCCATATGACAGTGCACAAAGAAATGAATAGCTACAAAACAAAAATTTAACGTAACTTTATGACAGGCGTGGCATTAATATTATATTGTTGTACCGCAACGCATATGGCTATCCATTGTTAATTACCTTACTGGAAGTGCCTTGCTGGTTTATTTGAATGAAAAAAAATACTCAAATGCAAAACCATCAACGCATACTCAAATCGAGATTGTCCGTCAAAACATTTATAAAAGCAAATTCGCAGAAGTAATAGCACTTCTGAAACGCTTATCAGAAGTATACATTCGTTATCTGAGGTTTCATCGGAATTTGTCCCAGAATCGTCACAATCACTATTTTCCGAACCTGGAGTGATAATAATAGGTTCAACCATAATTTCGACGTGAGTATCCAAGCCTCTTATTTTTTGCTCTTCTTTTTATAACATGTCCAATACACTTCTTCCAGTTATCTGCTGTCACGCCATTGATAGCTTCGTTTAACAAAAGTTTAACATCATTTAATTCAAATGTTGTGTTTTTTCTCGCAACTTCACTTTTTATCTGAGCCCATATAAGTTCTATAGGATTCAGTACACAGTGCTAAGGAGGTAATCGCAATAGAGTTATGCGCCATTTCATCGACAACATATTCAATATACCGGTATTTATGTACTTTGAGCACATTTTCTTCAAAGTGTATGTCTTTTGATTTTATCCAATCTATTATGATGGCTTTTTGCCAAGCAGAAGTGGGTAATATTTCTACTCGCCGACTGTGATCTATATGTGTCTATAACTATTACCGAACCGGGCTTCACGCGCACCAATACTGACGAAAACCACTTTTCAAAAACCTCAGCGTTCATATCTTCATGATAGTCGCCAGTCTTCTTAGATTCGAACGTTAAGACCACCGTCCAAACATCCAGAGCTACTACCTATGTGGGTAATAATCAGTCGACGGCCTTTACCGGAAGAACATTCCAAACCTGTTGAAAACCCGTCAAGAAATGCTTGCCGTGAACTTGTTACATTCAAGTCCCGCCATACTTTTGAGCGGATGTGTCCTTCATTTAACCAAGTCACGTCAGTATAATATATTTCTTTACCGTTATGCCTATGGTCACGTATTCCTTTTAAAAATGTTCTTCCCAACAACACAATCTCATTTTTTTTTATTAAAAAGCTTTTGCGATTTCGCTTTTGATACCGGAAGTTCAAATCGCGTACTGTTCGCTTTAAAATTCCAATGGATATTTTGGGTAAAGAATTATCAGCATAGCATTCCATTTCTGAAAAAAAACTGTGCACTTTTCGGCGAATTACATATTTTATGTCATCATCTACAATAATTTTCTTACTACCTCTTGTTTCCTTTTTTTTGTTTGTCGCTATAAACTTCAAGTGCTCTGAAAACTGCCCGAAAACACGATTTTGTTGAACTTCCGCACAATTCTTCTGCGCCCTTAGCACACAAATCGGGATTTCGAGCACGAATACTTTCATATAGAGTTTTTAACATTGCTTGTTCGCCCATAGTTAAATGTTTTTTCACTTTTTCAGCAGGAGGGCGAAGAGTTGTCGAAGCTTCTCCCTGTTTCATTATAAAACAAAATCGCAAACGCTATACGAAAACAAAACCGACTGTAATGATCTCTCTCTGGTCACTACTGACGCTTGTCAGTTATCACGTTCAAGGCACAACACTTTATGCAATTAGTGATAAGGGATTTCGAATACCAAGAATCGGTATTTCCCTAAATTAGCAAATTGGTGACCAACCTTCTGATCGGAATACATGTTCCAGTCACGGCCATAAAATCCTTCCTAATGATACCATTATAGAACGAAAGATTCAATAACAAATTGCAATTTCATCATTAAAATAAAATCAATTCTTAAGGTAATGTCTGTCATTAGTTTTTTTCGAATAGCACACAGGTCTATCGGAAAATACATCGATTTAGTTTGAAGGGACATGAAAGGAAGTTTCCAACGTCATTAAATTCATTTGTTGAAAATATAAACAGGATGTTCATAAAATCAGATGTGGAATCATCTGCGACTGAAAGATAAACTTTAGTCACTATCTTCCATCGTCGAGATAACCTCTTGTGGGGTATTCATGTTGAAAAGGGAAACATTCTCAATTGAATATTGATAGAAAGATTTTTCTGTGAATTGAAAAATCCACGATTAAAATGAAGTTATTTTTTGTGAATGTCTAACAGAAAACAACTACTTCCCCGGCTAAAGCCACGCTGGACATTGAACTACATCTGATAGATATTCTGAAAAAAGCCCTAACTCAAAAGAAAAAATCTGAAATTGAAAATTTTTACTTTTATTCAGATAGTTATTTGATTTTCTATTCCAGTCTTAATTAAGAACTCATGAAGATGAATGAGGTGAAGAAGAATGTTTTCCAAAAGAGAGTACTCACCAGAAATCATTCGTAACATTGACGCAGGAGAGACATCGCATTCACTAGGTCTTCAATACATTTTTGTCGACGAAAATCTATATCACGCTTCCACGATCATCAGGAAGACCGGAAGAAATGGGAAACACATTTTCAAGAAGCAATCTCACTTTGCAAAGATGGAAAAAGTTAGAATCATTTCTTTTAGAGAGACACTTTGAAATTAGTGTTTTCTGACATTAAAACCTGTCATGGGGTATGATAGATTGATTTGTTGAAAATATAAACAGGATGTTCATAAAATCAGATGTGGAATCATCTGCGACTGAAAGATAAACTTTAGTCACTATCTTCCATCGTCAAGATAACCTCTTGTGGAATCATCTGCGACTAAAAAAATCCACGATTGAAATGAAGTTATTTTTTGTGAATGTCTAACAGAAAACAACTACTTCCCCGGCTAAAGTCACGCTGGACATTGAACTACATCTGATAGATATTCTGAAAAAAGCCCTAACTCAAAAGAAAAAATCTGAAATTGAAAATTTGCACTTTCTTTCAGATAGTTATTTGATTTTCTATTCCAGTCTTAATTAAGAACTCATAAAGATGAATGAGGTGAAGAAGAATGTTTTCCAAAAGAGAGTACTCACCAGAAATCATTCTTTTGAGTTAGGGCTTTTTTCATAATATCTATCAGATGTAGTTCAATGTCCAGCGTGGCTTTAGCCAGGGAAGTAGTTTTTTTCTGTTAGACATTCACAAAAAATAACTTCATTTTAATCGTGGATTTTTCAATTCACAAAAAAATCTTTCTATCAATATTCAATTGAGAATGTTTCCCTCTTCGTCATTAAATTCATTCACTCAGAATCGATTCATTCTCAATTCAACCAGTACTTACTACAAACATTCAACACTCATTCCGCACTATCATTCAATCGGTACTCTCAGACAAACAATTCTTTCCCGACTCCGTCCTAAACAAGTATAATCGCCTCGATACTCAATATACATATTCAACGTTATTCAACGTTAATTGAAGTGTTCGGCTCTGTCACAGAAATAATAGTTACCGACGAAAAAATTATAATATGGATCATTTTTGCGCTGCAGATTATCATGTATTCCATGAAGTAGTGATAAGCTTGGAAATTACAGAGGCTTGCAGAAGTGACGTGTTGACCAGGTTGAAGAATCATCGATTAGAAATCATCCATTTAGTTCTCAATTTCTTGGCAAAAACTATGAAATATATAGATTCACGAAGATAAACCACCAAGCATAAACGGTAAAAATGCATGGGAAATAAGAAATTAAGTGTTTTTTTTTTTCTCAGCCCGTAGGTAGAATACTCTAGGCATGCTTCCAAGTGTCCAAATTTGTCCAAGTCATAGGTATTTGCGGAACATTGTTCTCAATAATCGTCGAATACCATTCGACTCAAAGTAATATTCATATTACCAGAAGAATCATAAATTCCACCGTAGCAGAAGCTTTCACAAGTATCACCACTCAAAAATTTGTATAATTCATCAAGCACCAAATAATTGTAAATTATGTAACAAGTCCGCGATAGCCATTTGCGTACATGTTGCACACAATAGTTTTTTGTATAAGCTTTCCAAAAAATTTTTCATGTAGGAACTATGATTTTATTTCTGCTATCGACACGCAAATATATTTGTAGGCAGCACCGGCAGAAGGCCGTGTGAAATATCGAATCAGATTTTTTATTACCGAAGTGTCAAATGTTAAATATGTCAACTGGTCAATAACATTTGCGTTTTTTTCAGTATCCAACTATATAATATAATATATAATAATAATGTATTCACAGGATAGAAGATAAAAAATTACAAATTGTATAAAGGTAATGTGTGAATGAAGTAGAGCCTGATCTACGAGGTATAGTATGTATATCAGGATACACATATATACCTGTATGTAGAGCGAGAATATATTAATATCTAAAATAGTACCTAAGCATAAAGTTATAAATATATATATATATATATATATATATATATATATATAAATAGTACCTAAATATGGACATAATCAAAATATATAAAAAAAGTAAAACTACTACTCCATCATTCTGATTGAGTTTGCCAAAGTTATAAAGAGTTGTATAGCCTTCAATATTATACACTCCGATGTCATCTATGATTCTAGTTTCGGTGAGTACTATGCAGTCTATTGAGGAATCTAGTTCCTCCAGAAATATTATGAATTCATCTAGATTTTTAGCTATGCTTCGAATATTATTATGTATTATTTTGAAGTTGCAATGAGAACTATTTTCTTTTAGTACTTGTTTTGCTTGGTCTGCATTTTCTAGCACAAAATTTCGTATTTTTTCTACTTTGAAATCTCTAATACCTATATGTATTAATTTTAGAACGCTCACTTATACAGATATAATATGAAACTATCAAGAAATATTAAACAATGCATGGAATTCAATACCTACTCATTTGCTTACTTTCAAAATGTTCCTAGTTTTTTATCGATACATGTATCCATTCGAATAAATATTAGTTATTAGTCCGGGAGCTTAACATGAGATTATTTGGCATTTATGCGTGAACAAAGGGTAGTATTTTCATTGGAAAATATAATTACTTAGACTACTACTGGAAAATAAAGAATTTTGGTGATGAAGTAGTACGATGTTAGTTAATGTTAGTTGATGTTAGTTAATGTTATTGCTATATTAAGTTTATGACAAAATTATTTATTACTTAAAGTCGAATTGTTCCTTGTAGCACGGCCAATTTTGATTGTGTTTTTGGTTTGTATCGTAGGCGTTGTTGGTTTCTTCTTTACTTCCATCGTTGTCTTCGTATTCTTGGGGTTCTCTTCCTTTGCTGGTACCTCTATGTCTATCGGATTTTTGTGAACTGTATTTTCAATGGTATCTTTCCTCGAATCTTTTTTGTGACTAGTACTTGGGGTGGGTGGTGCACTATTTGCTTTGGGTAGTAATTCAGCTTCAGATTCTTTGTCGCTGTCCTCTAATTTTTTTGGAGTGTATGGAGTACCATTAACATATAATTCATGATTCTTTATATGTGCTTGATGATTATTTACTCTGGCACTCTTCAGGTGTTTGACCAAGATTTTATTTGTAGCTTGATCTTCAGGTCCTAAATCATGAGATAAACTTCAATTTTTGTAAGTAGGAGATAAACTCTAAGATGATTGTACCTTTTTTCCCGATGAGGTATATAATGTTCACGTCTTTCTCAGATAGGCTGCAGTTAAATATTTCAGTCAGCTTTCCAGTAGTAACTTCGAGTACATTATCTTTGTTTGCTTCTATCCCAAAAATGACAATATTATTTCTTTTGTAAAAGCATTCTATTTCGACAATTTTGTGTTCTAGCTTATTGCATTTTTCTTCCAATTTTTCCAATTTTCCATTAAGGCTATCTCGAATGCTTTGGATTTCAGATTTTAATTCTGTAGTTTTATTATTTATGAGTACTTCTAGCTTAGACACTAAATCATTATTCGAGATCTCATTCATATTTTAAGACGTCTCCCGTACTATTTCTTTATTGTTTTGGTGGTATATGAGTAATTGCTTGTTTTTCCTTCTGATCTTTCCGTATTGTTTTTTGTTTATATATACCTTTTCTTGTGGCTCTCGTGTGTTATAGTTATTTCCGGTTTTTGCTTCGTTTATTGCTCAATTTCACATAATCACAGTCGAAACTTCACTCACTTTTTTCAGTTCCACTTCAGGAATATGTCAATAGAAATTCTAACTATCAATTGTGTTTTTTAACCACTATTTTTCACTGTTTATCGGGAGTGCTCACATGTACATGACTATCGACTTCAACAGCCCAGTATTATGGGGATATAGCTAGTTGAATATAATAAACTAGTAAGTAAATATGACAACCATTCAGAAAGATACTCCAAATTTCAAAGAAAATTGTAAATGTATTCAGTATACCGCAAAATCCTGTTTTCCGCTAGTTTGACATTCGAATCGTGAATGCTAGGTGTCACCCACTTCGTAGTAATCCTGAATAGTAAGTGACATTTGCAATAAATAAAATATAAATTATCATCCAATAAATGTATGTAGGTTTAGGTGTGAAAATCGAAACTTGATTTGAACCCAAACTAAACCATTATTCGTATATTCTTGGAAGTAGATTATATCTTGTTTCAATTCACTATCATTTTGTTTCCGATTGTTCAGAGAAGGAAAGTGTACAAGTCATCATATTTGTACCTAGCGCAACAATAACCATTGACAATTTTATTCTGAAAACATCAAAATTCCTATCTTATCTGCGGAAAATGTTATCGGTTCATAGTTTTTATAGTATTCATGAACGTCCGTTGATACTCAGTTATATTTTATGAATGAATAAAATTCAGTTCGTAAAGTGTTGTCATGATGACACTCTACTACGGTCTGTTAAAGTAGAATTTTACAGTTTTTTTTTCAATTCCCAAAGTTTCCGTTTTGGGTAGCGTATACGAATACGAATAGTAAGTGACATTTGGAATAAATAAAATATAAATTATCATCCAATAAATGTATGTAGGTTTAGGTGTGAAAATTGAAACTTGATTTGAACCCAAACTAAACCATTATTCGTATATTCTTGGAAGTGGATTATATCTTGTTTCAATTCACTATCATTTTGTTTGCGATTGTTCGAATAAAGAAAGTGCACAAGTTATCTTGTTTGTACCTAGCGCAACAATAACCATTGACAATTTTATTCTGAGAACATCAAAATTCCTATCTTATCTGCGGAAAATGTTATCGTTTCATAGTTTTTATAGTATTCATGAACGTCCGTTAATACTCAGTTATGTTTTATGAATGGATAAAATTCAGTTCGTAAAGTGTTGTCATGATGACACTCTACTACGGTCCGTTAAAGTAGAATTTTACAGTTTTTTTTTTTCAATTCCCAAAGTTTCCGTTTTGGGTAGCGTATACGAATACGAATAGTGAGTGACATTTGGAATAAATAAAATATAAATTATCATCCAATAAATGTATGTAGGTTCAGGTGTGAAAATCGAAACTTGATTTGAACCCAAACTAAACCATTATTCGTATATTCTTGGAAGTGGATTATATCTTGTTTCAATTTACTATCATTTTGTTTGCGATTGTTCGAATAAAGAAAGTGTACAAGTCATCTTGTTTGTACCTAGCGCAACAATAACCATTGACAATTTTATTCTGAAAACATCAAAATTCCTATCTTATCTGCGGAAAATGTTATCGTTTCATAGTTTTTATAGTATTCATGAACGTCCGTTAATACTCAGTTATGTTGTATGAATGAATAAAATTCAGTTCGTAAAGTGTTGTCATGATGACACTTTACTACGGTCCGTTAAAGTGGAATTTTACGGTTTTTTTTTCAATTCCCACAGTTTCCGTTTTGGGTAGCGTATACAAAAAATATATTTTATGAATATTATCAAATAAGTTAATATCATTTTTACTCCGAAATTGAATTTGACGCGCAAAACACGTTCCCTTTATCAGAGTGGAAGCAAAATACCACAAGCACACAATAAAACCTGGCTGGGTGAGTAATGATTTTTTGTTTTCAGTCGCACTGAAACATAGCAACAAAAAACAGTACGTAACATTCATTGACTGCATATCACAGTACTCCTAAGTAAACATCGATATATTGAAGGGCATCTATAGGTGAAATTGATTCAATACTCCGCGAGTACCGGATTAGTTATGTGCGAAATGCTTTGAGGGGACAGTCAAATCAATCGCAGCGCACGCTGTGGCAAAAATGTGAAACATGTGTCAAATTTGTTTTATTTCCACGTTACATTCGTTGTGTTGTGCACTGTACAAATAATGGAAAAGTAGTTTGTTGGACTAGGAACTAGAGCAAAGAAAGAAAATGATGGCTGCTGTAAAAAAAAAAAAGTGACAACCTTATATTACAATTTAACTGAATCTATTTTAATTTTGCGATTTCATCAGTTTACACGTTTGTACAAAGGTTTCATGGCAAGAAGGAACAGTAGTTTCACGAAATCAACCAATAACTGAATAAAAACTTTTTAACAAAAAATTAAACCGGCGAAAAAATCAACTGAAAAGCAGAAAAAAGAATTAACCTTCCTAGTCTTGATGATAAGTGAGCTCCTGAACTAATGTGAGTAACTAATTTTGAGTAGGCGCCAAACAAACAATTATAGAAGATCATTATATTACTTTGAAGAAGTAATTAAAATGCCGCTATGCATCTCGCTTCCATCATTTTACGCTTTACCTAATTCAATTGCTAGTTTGTTTGGTGCCGACTCAAAATTAGTTACTCACATTAGTTTAGGAGCTTAAATCATTAAGACGAAAAAGGTTCATTTTATTTTTTGCCTTTCAGTTGATTTTTTCGTCGGTTTAATGTTTTGTTAAGAAGTTTTTATTTTTCAATTTTTTGTGGCTGAAATCCACTTATTACTACCTACTTAATCTTTTATTTCTTCCAAACTACTTACTTACCTATCTTACTTCAACTATTAACTGTTGAATTATATGATTATTTATTTTAACTATGTATTGTTATATAATTTAAATTATTTTTGAAAGTTTTGGTTAGTTGATTTCATCATTTTGTATATAATTCCATCGTTTCATAGAATGTAATTATCGTGACGGTTGCAGGAGGATCTGTCAATGTCAACTACATATGTGTGCCAATGTTCACAAGTGAAAAATCAATCATCCCCTATTTTACTACCTATAGGGGTGAATTAATCCATTCCAAATTGGAATATGATCAACTATGAGGTATACCCTATCTAATAAGAAAAAAGAATAATCAGTATCCTCCATTCTGCTACCCTTAGGGATGGATTTTTCTGTTGAAATTTGAATGGGACCAACTTTGAAGAACACGTTATCCAATCGGATCGGAATCGAAGTGCTCCGTGGAAAGTTATGCGTAATCATACATTAAAAAAAATATACGCGACGACTAGAGAACCTCCTTCTTTTTGGTTTCGTCGGTTGAAAAGTAACTGAAATGAATCCAGCTCAACTCAACAAAAACGCAGGATACTCACATCTGGAGATGATCTGTACGGTGTTGATATCACTGAGGTTTGCCTAATAATATGGGCTTGTATTAAATAACTTTGGCCGTGAGTTCAACATTTCTTACATGTTCTGCTCAGTAAATTCATTACTTTTCATCACAGTTGTAGATTGAAAACATATATTATGTTTTATGCTTTCAAATCTCGTTCTCATTATGATAACCATTTGTTTGACTTACAGATATTAGAAATTCCAGTTAGATATCGACAATGTTACACATTCATATACGTTTTTTACTTGATTTTGATAGAAATGATCAAAACATGGCTTATCATCTAAATGTCAACCAATCCACGAGTCCCGAAATGTTGCGTAGGCTTGGCGGCGCCACTGTTGTGCACATAGCCAATATTTCATAGACATTTGCCCTAGAGACAACGGAGAAGCTATAACTGTGTTTTAACAAGCGATTAGACGGAGACTTTGATGTAGAGAAATTCAGTGACCTCAGAGTGCTGTGAAATTTTGCAAAGGCACATGGAAGACGAATATTCGTTATGAAGTGGCCATTAACAACCACCATATACACAACAAACAGACCTCAACTAGAAAGGGATGCATCAGTTTGGAATACTGATGGTTCCAAGATGGACGAACGAGCTGAAGTGGGATTAACGGGTCCTAGTGTTAGACTTTCGGAACTTCTAGGCGAAGCATCAACAATTTCCCCAGCATAAATCCGTGCTAGAGAAATTCACGCCCAAGAATGACTTGCAAGAGAAATGAGGGGGCAAAAATATATAACTTGTCTGGTAGGACTTTAAGCTCTGAAGTCACACCTTTGTGAGGCTAGACAAACTTGGGGCTGCAAATTATTCCTGAGACAACTGGCTGCGAAAAATCAGGTCACTCTGACGTGGGTGCCAGGTCAGAAGTGAATCGAAGTCAATGAATAAGTGGATAGCTTTGCCTTGCAAACACTCATTTTCTTGACCCAGAACCCTTATGTGGTCTCTCTAAAGCCTACATCAAGAAATATTTTTGGCGCTGGAAAGCTGGTCAAATCAAAACCCATTGGAATAAGGTTCCAGGACTAAAACAAGCGAGAAGACTGAGTCCATCGCCAAAGAAAGCCACACGGCTTCTCGTGTTAAACAAGAAGAACATGAGATCCTAAGGTACCTCCAAAATAAAAGATAGATCGGACAGTGAACTATGCTGTAACTACGATAACTTTGCTGAAACTTCAGAACAACTAACTGCTTTGCGACTGCCAAGAGCTATTTTGCAAAAGGTTCAAATTCTTCGAAGAAATTTCATCAACTCAGCTCCCAGGAAACTGATACACTTTGCTAGGAGTTTCGGAATCCCGGGTCTTGAATAGATGAAGAGTAATCTACAAAAGATCTTTTCCTTTGAACATTTCACGATAAGTCAAAAGTCAAAAATACAAAAATGTACTACCTACCAAAACTTGGCTATTTCGGAGCTCCCACAATTTGGACGAATTTGACAAAAAAAAACTTTTTTATATCTAATTGTTCTAATTTTCAACCACTGTAGTTCCTCATAAAAGGGTATTCACTCGTCATTTACGGGTGTGCAAAAGGGTATATTACATTCCGTATGTATATATATATATATATATATATATATAGATAGATATACATATATATATATACAGTTTCAGATGATATCACCGATACTACTTTTTGAAATGAAATATATTGTGATTGCTCGATAGATGGCACATCAACTCAAAAATTTCAAATAGCGGTCAAGTGGCACATCACTGAAACAACTCAATTCTCTTTTCAACCATTTAGTTGTTTTTGAATTTCGTCAATATTTTCAACAAAATTCAAAATAAATATTGTAAAAAAAGGAATTGACAAAATTCCAAAAAAAATAATTGTCTGGAAAGAGAAATCTTCTCAACGATGTGCCACTCGACTTACCTATGCTATTTGGAATTTTTAAGTTGATGTGTCCCCCGCACCATCTATCAACAAATCACGATGTCTTCTATTTCAAAGAGTAGTATCGGTGATATCATTCAAAATAGTTTCAAATCACGATGTCTTCTATTTCAAAGAGTAGTATCGGTGATATCATTCAAAATAGTTTCAGTCCCGTTGTTCTATATCGAACCGTTCAAAAGTAAACAGTGAGGGGGGACCATTAAAAGCCGCACTAGCAATTGTGATTCCGTAGAACAACCATAGTTGGAAAGAAAATTGAAATGTCTTTCCAACGATGTGCAACTCGACCTCTATGCCTTTCGAAATTTTCAAGTTGATGTGCCCCCAGCGAGTAATTGTAATGTATCTCCTTTCGAATAGTAAGACCGGTAATACCATTCAATATATTTCATGTCTCAATGTTTCACATCAAACCGTTCAAAAGTTATCGAGATATGGATATCTTTCAGATCCGCACTTATACTTGACATTTCAAATGCATATTGTGAAAAAACATTCGGAAGAAATTTGAAAAAAATACAATGGTTGAAAAGAGAATTGAATTATCTGTTCAACGATGTGCCTCTTGAACCCCATGCTATTTGACATTTTTAAGTTGATGTGCTCCCCCGCGCCATGTATCGAGCAATCACAATTAGGCCAGTAGATTCAGACAATCAATTAACATCAATTCCAAAAGTGTTCAAACTTCAATGGTATGTTAGTACATTAATGAAAACAAACCATAAAATTTTGCAGAAGTCTGCGATGAACGGAACATTGTATTTATTGCAAAAAATGTTTTTATGCTTTATGTTTGCACTGAAAATTGCGAAAGTTCTACAAACTAGGCATACGTATAGAAATGGTGTTTTACAACACACATTGAGTTTGCAACCTTGTGAAAGTTACGAAACCATGTTTTTTGTCATTTGTTTAAGCTTTTCATTGTAATTTGTTCAAAAAAATTACAAAAGTTCTGCAAATTGGATAAGTGAACGGAAAAAAAGTTCAACATATTCACGTATATTTGCAACCAATTCTGAAAAACGCATCATCTATTTATCAAACTTTTTTATCGACGCTCCCATTCTCGATACAAACAAGCATTGAAATAATTACAAAAGTTTTTTATTGTGGTTGCAAATGAAGAGAATATCAATCTCAGTGGATATGTAACTTTGCAACCTCATACGAAGAACGGAACCTATTTATCCACTAATATAACTTTTTTGCATTTTTACAACTTCTGAAATAATTGCAAAAGTTCTGCAAATTGCAATTTAAATTACGCCTAGTATTTTACGTGACGTAAGAGATTTGCAACCGTCACTGTTCAACGGAACATTTTTTTCATATAATTGATTTGTTTGTTTTATAATTTGGCTATAAATTCTGAACATTGTGCAAATAGGTTCAAGATTTATATGAGACCGACATATGTCTGCAGTGGTCCAGTTAAATACCTGATTAACCATCGCGTATATCTGTTATATTTTGTACTGGTTGACTGAAATTGCATCCGAAGAATAATACGCTTACGTAGTTAACCATTACAAAATTTGAAAGTAATTATTAATCTCAGAAGCAATCACTGTTTGCGACTAATCAGCGAATAAATTCAATATAATAATTTCGAATGCAACAATCAAAAGAGCACAAAATTTTGCTTAATTCTTGTAAAAGACTATTGGAAGATATTAATTTTTATCGCATTAGAAATCACTTGCAATCATTCTTCATTTGAAATTTCGACTTGTCACAATTTAGCAATCCACGGAATTTCAAAATAAATAATCGATGCTCTATGGAAGTAACGATATTGAAACGTTATACATTGTAAATCTCGCAAGTACAATAATTTCATTTTCAAGAAACGTTGCTGAAAAATAAAAATGTGTGAAATCGATATTACATCTCTAATTTAATTTTTACAGATATGAATACCTTGCCACTCGACTTCCTTTTTCCAATTGTGGACTGAAATCAAAACGTAAAAATCATATTCTGGTTTTTAAAAATTTTTGAAAATAAAGAGGGAAAAAAATTGGTAGGCAATTCTATTTCAGTTGTAGCTCCAGGACTATTGGAAGAATGTGCATTGTTTTTGGTTAGTTTAGTTTGTCATAAAAATACAATTGTCAGTCTTCTTGTTATTCTGGTAATACGTAAATCATGTTACTAAACTGCTGTGCATTCATTACTCTGTAAACAAAACACTGTGACATGACACAATTATAGGTTAATCGTACTAATGTACAACTGTTTGACATCCATTTTTTAATGAATCAATAAAATTATGAAAACTGTCGAGAGATCCTCGAATCTCGATCCTCCATCAAACGTACTCAGAGTATTTTCTTATGCAAATTTCTAAATTGTAATATGATGTTTTGAATTCATATCGAAAACGTTAGCTTTCAATTGAATGATTTCACCTACTGTTGACAAGCTCCTTCTTGGTCGATAGTTAACTTGGAAACACATTGAATGTCATTTATTAGGTATATCAAAATTTTTATTATTCAGATAACAGAGGTGTTGCAAAAATATTTTTTTTTTAATTCCTAATGTTCCGCATTGTAACATAGGTAGTTCGCAAATTATTATATTGCCACCAATTTGTAAAATGAGTTGTTTGCCCGATTCGCAAAACTTTTGCTTTTTTTGGTAGAGTACAAATAAGAAAATATTTTTCTTTTGATTTTACCCTCATTTTCGTGTTGCAGACAAGGTTGCAAATTAATGAAAACATTGTACGTCAGGACATCTCCATTTGCAACCATTATTTGAAACTTTTGTAATAATTCCGATACTTATTTTAATTAAAAATAACAATTTTATGAAAAAATATATTTTTCGTTTGACCCAAGAGGTTGCAAATTGAAACTCTTGTCAAAACATTATTTAGTTATTTTTTCGAGTTTGCAGAATTTTTTAATTTTCATAAAAATTAGGACCAACAACAATTTTTTTTTGATAAAACAAACATTTCCGTTTTGTTTGAATGGTTGCAAATTTATCAGAAGATGTAAATTGCTATTTTTCAAAACTTCAAAAGTTTGCAGAACTTTTGCAAATTTTTTCGCGCTAATAATGTGAAAATTTATTAAATCCTGTTTTTCAACATCTTCCGTTCAGAAAAAAGGGTTGCAAAATCACACTAAATATCATATGGAAGTCCTCTTCACTCTACTGAAGTTTTGGAACTTTTGTAATTATTATTAAATTTTGGGAAAATCATGTCTATCTCTACTAGCCTAAATGTCTTTAATTTCAAAGAGTAGTATCTGTGATGTCATTCAAAATGGTTTGTGTCCCATTGTTCTATGTCGAACTGTTCAAAAGTTAACAGGGGGGAATGGACTATGGAGAAAGCCTCACTGTATAATAACTGAAATGTGTTTTCAGATAATTTAAAGTTGAGAAGTTAGTTTATACTCATAAACCAATAAGTAAATAAGTAAACTACATATGTTCGAAAAAGCCAACGGTAAAAACTTTTACAGCCTCAAAGGAAACGATAACAGGGTTTATTTGTACAAAATTTTATAAATTAAAAGTCCAAAACTGCACTTTTAATATCCGTAAGTAATATAATAAATATTTCTGGATTAAACGGGAATTAGGACAAGCGGAATCAATTCATTCCTTCATCAAAGCTGTAATGACGACATTCATGTAAAAATTGATCGGAATTATGAACACGTGCCAAATTTCACGTTAATCGGACAACTAGAAGTGGATCAAAATCCACTTGCAAGATTTGAAGTAGGTAGTTACTTACCTAAACATACAAATCTGAACTTAAATAGAAGCTTGTAAAAAACGTACCAGTTGGAAGATATTTTTCAAATGCATTGGATTCACAAGGTTTGATTTTTGTTCTCGAAAAGAATGGCCATTCGGAAGGGGCTCCCTTTTCAAGCTAATGACAGTACATTGACGTTCGAATAAAAGTGATCATTATGGCCAGTTTTTCAGCTGCCAATTTATTTCTGAAACAATTGAAATTTCTGCATAAAATATCGATTTAATACTCATCAGGCAGCGCTACCATTTGTTTGTCTGGAACTCTTTCCCCCATTTCCATAATGATCTGAGATATGTTAGGAAACAAGCCTTCATGGTTTTGGTTTGGACTATGATGTTCGGATTGAACCCAAGAAACTGAAATATTGAGGGTAGGAAAATTTCTACATAAAAAACCCCAACGATTCAATATTCTTTTTCAACTCCAAATCATTAAGATTCATTTCACAGTAGTATGGGGATTGTCCAGTGGACATTTTATCGATCAAACAAAGCACTCTTCAGCATCCACCCTAATTTCATGTTCTCGTTAGATTAAAAGGGGAAATCCCTCTTGGGTACGCTACTTTTCATGGCCTGACACTTTGCCCCAGTCAGGTTCATCATTCCGTTGAGTATTAATCTCGAAGTAGTATTTCACCATTTTCCAGTTCAACTCCAAATGAAAATTCAGATTGAATATTTTTTGGAAATCATGAAGAATGATTCTGTTCAATGAGTTTAATTTTTGGTTGAAGGGGGGCGATGGGTATACTAGTGATTTACTTGAATCATCCTGTTTATTATACATCAATGCGAATAATTCCATAGAAAGTTTGTTTCAAACAAAATCGCTAGCCCGAATTGTAATCCAGAATGATGAATTCGTTTCTCGAAAAATATCTAATAGATGTATTTGAATGTGCAGTGTAGCTTTAGCCGGGAAAGTAATTGTATTCTGTTAGATATTACAAAAAATAACTTCATTATTGTCGTAGATTCTTGAATTTTCAGAAGAATATTTCCATTCAATATACAATTGAGAGAGTTTCCTTTTCTTTTCATCTGTCACATTCATGAAATGAAACATTAACATTTAGTGATTATCAATATGAATTCCAATAGAGCAAAAGAAACGGTACGAAAGTTATTCGATATAAAAATGTTATCAAATAATAAAAGCAAAGGTATTATATGAAGTCAAACTTTAAATTCTCAGTGACTGCTGATGCAAACTTCATGAGAAATAGTTGAAGTATATATTAATATATCTAGATCTGAGTCTATTTTTTGCATGGATATAACTTCTTGATATAGTCTCAAACATGACGTATTCATTCGCTATATTCCACCAATTTTGGACAAAATGTACCCAATTAGATGCCAATGAATCAATGATTTTCCACCAGTAGATTGAGTGCTACTGAAAAACAGATGAAAATATGTTGAAACCATACTCTCCCTATGGTTTCGACAATATCGATAAACTTATTGTAATTGAAAGCATTATCAAGAAATAAGGAATTTATTAGAGTAAAAAATGAATCATTCAGATAATCCAATCAATGGAGATATTGACCTAACAAAAATTTCAAAACAGTTGAAATTCTGGATTCATTCATACATTAAGCAAGCACGGTGCTAAAAATAAAATAAAAATCCAACAATTCTCCGAATATTTTGAGCTATGACTCCAGAAGTATTGAAGATATGGAAAAATCTTTCGAATGAAAGTTGTAGCTCGTTATTTTTTCTAAATGTGTCCCGTAAATTTTGCGATAAATCATTTCGTTAGGGAGAAAATGGCAATTTTCCACTTGTAGTCTAACGAAAAATGGCTGCTTATAGAAAAGCCTCAGCACATGAAATGTACAAAAAACCCGCATCTTTCACAAGAGTTGAGTTTCAAAGTTCATACAAAATCCAATCATAATACAAATATAAGAGCCATAAAAAAGTAAAAAAAGTTATAGATAAACTTAAAGTCATATCCTTCTACTTCAGCTCGAATAATTCATTCATATGTAAATGTATAGTTTTCCCAATATCAATTGTAGAAGCATAAAACAGTCTTGCGGCGAAATCCTGTGAGCAGCAGTGGCGGAGATAACTAATTTTATTTAGATATTTTAAGATTTTAAAAATACTTCATAAATAATAAAAAATGAAAGGAAAAATAAAGACAAGCTTTTATTTATACAAGTACATTAAGAAAGAATAATAATTTCTATCATTGTTTGATGTAGGTTATTATTATGTCCTAAAACGTATTTCGATCGGCACACACCAACACCACAGACGCTACTGGTTTTTAATCTTTCAGAGCTATTAAAACACAAATATAACGCGTGATTCATGACCTCTCATCGTATAGACACACCTGCAAGCATTGATGTCCGACTTGATTGGCCCAGACGAATCAGTTGTAGAACAGACAGCAGTCACTCAAGACCGCGTTGACCAGCGGGCTCTTTGTGCTTCTTCGCATATACTCTCGTGTTAGCGAAGTGAGTTTTCATTTGCTCCCTATAGAAACAGCTTCCGCAATTGATATTGGATGGACTATACTTAGGAAAGACGAACCATTGTTGCTGTTCCCATTTAAATAAATACGTTCATTTGCTCCATGCTAATGAGCCATTTTCCTAGGAATAGTATGGCAAATTTGTCACGAGAGGCAGCACGTGTGGTAGGGACAAACATCAAACCTTCTCCATTTAAGATAGTGTTATTTAATTGATTTGATTGTTTGATTCAAAATAATTATTTAAATAAAATAAAAAATCAAAAACCGCAATGCCAACAAAACATTGTAGTTTTGCGAACTGTACTTCGGATAATCGATATCCAGAGAAAAACGTGTTTTTTATAACATTCGTAAAACCTCACATTTATGAGGTTATATGTAATTAATGGATCCATGCCTCTAGGAGAGTGGATATAACAGAAGAAAAAATAAATTAAGATTCACATGTTTGCTCTGAACATATTATTGGATGAAGAAAATCCTGATCCAGTTTCTCCAACGATGAGTAAGGTAGGTTAGGTAAATGTTAAGGGGTGGTGCTCATGCTCCCTGAAAATAACTGTTTTTTTATGTGTTTTTGCCTCCTGAACACGAATCCAAAGAGAAACGCGGCGCTCCCATACCGTTTCCGAGATATATCGACTTTCTCCTTCTTCAAGAGGTAATTTTCAACCGACGAAATAAAAAAGGAGGAGGTTCTCTAGTCGGCGAATATATTTTTTTTTTATGTATGATCAATCATAAATTTTCAATAGAGCAGTACCATTCCAATGATTCTTTTTCCATTGGATAGGGTGTACTTCGAAGTTGGTCCCATTCGAATTTGAACGGAAAAATCCCTCCGTAAAGGTAGCAAAATGGAGGATATTTATCGTTCTCCCTCTGAATTTTGGCCCGTTAACCGATTCTATCAGGCATAACTTTGTAGTGGGTTTTCCGATTTGGATGATTATTTTTTCTATTAGATAGGGTATATCTCATAGTTGATCATATTTTGATTTGGAATGAAATGATCCACCCCTATGGGTAAAAAAATAGGGGATGATTGATTTTTTCAATTGTGAACATTGGCACATATGTAGTTGACATTGACAGATTCTCCTACATCCGTCACAATGATTACATTCTATGAAAGGATGGAATTATATACAAAGTGATGGAATCAACTAACCAGAGCTTTCAAAACAATTTATATTATAAACAATAAATAGTTGAAGTATATAATCATATTATTCAACAGTTAATAGTTGTAAGTAAGTATTTTGAAAGTAATAAAGAATTAAGTAGGTTGTAATTAGTAGATTTCAGCCACAAAAAATTGGAAAATAAAAACTTTTTAACAAAAAATTAAACCGACGAAATGATCAACTGAAAACCAAAAACTAAAATAAACCTTCTTAGTCTTAATGATAATTGAGGTCCTGAACTAATGTGAGTAACTAATTTTGAGTCGGAGCCAAACAAACTAGCAATTGAATTAGGTAAAGCGTAAAATGATGGCAGCGAGATGCACAGCGGCGTTTTGATTACTTCTTCAAAGTTATATAATGATCTTCGATAATTGTTTGTTTAGCGCCGACTTAAAATTAGTTACTCACATTAGTTTAGGAGCTCAATTATCATTGAGACTAAGAAGGTTCATTTTATTCTTTGGTTTCCAGTTCATTTTTCGTCGATTAAATTTTTTGTTAATTTTTTTTATTCTTCAGGCACCGTTTTCGCGCTCAAATATTACTCACAATGCCTCCTTCTTTTCACTACCAAACTACAAACACCGAATCACTCATTTTCGGTACAATTTTGCACAAAATATAGCCGGTTATATCGAAAAAATACTAACTTTATACCTTTCACAGGCGAAATTTAGTTAATGTGAAAAGTTAGGTTAGGTGTAAATGTTGAAGTATGAGATTTTCCACATGTATTCAGAGTTAGGTAATGTTTGTCCCTACCGGACTACTAGTGCTACTAATGGAGAATTTTTCGTACTTGAAAAATGCTAATTGTTAACGTGTTTGTCCCTATATTGTTATGGATACGACATCAGAAATTTGTACATAGAATAAAGACTTCAACAATTTCAATTGCTAATGTAATCAACTGAAACTAGACGTTTTTAATTCATTTTCTATTTTCTGTTTTCCTCCAATAATCTATATGTAACTTAATCAATCCTGTTATGATTTCATTAATAGCTTACATCTAATTATTTGTTATACACAAAACCAAATTTACCTATTGTTTTAAGTAATTGTTTCTATTGTAAGACTTTTTCTTGTATTTGTAGCCTTGAGAAAGATCTAGAATAGAAATCAAAACGTCGGCAATTTAAAAAAATTAAAAAGTTTGTTTTTTTTTCCGTCCTGAACGCGCTTACCACCCTGATAGATAGTTGAGAAGGACACGAACTACAATAATAATACAAAGAGTATCCAAAGATTTCTGATTAAATGTATGTGAGTTAGTACATATTTTGGTTAATAAATTCGTAAGGATTCATTGCCATGTTAATTCATGGAGCTTTGTGCTCTTCAAGGTGGATATATTAGCCCTGTTAAACCAAATTACTCTCGGTTTTGGTGGAAGAAAGTATTTTGACATGTAATTGGAGGTATTTCTATTGATGGAGAGTAATCCTAAATTTTGTTGTACACTTGATTATTTAATCAATAAGCCCCTTATAGCAGCATGATATGACCCTTTCAATAGCATTAACATTTTGTGATTACGTATTGTAATTTCTGAATTATTTTAAATTCCTGGAGATATGTACAGAATCCGAGTTTTTTCCAGAAAGTATTCATAACTTTTTTGTTTCTGAATATTTTACCTTGGAGTTTCCGAGGATCCTCAGGTATAGATGTATGGAAACGATTGTATGCCGTGAGCATGGAGCTTTTGTAACAGAAAAAAAATAGAAGGCCGGTGAACTCAGGTATAAAATCAGTGAGCGGCGGCAGGCAGTCTTATGGCGCTGCTCCGAAACACGTACATTCCTCCTGTTCTAAAAACATGGCAGTATTTTTTATTTTCATGTTATCGTCTGCTCGCAGTTAGCGTTGTTCTATGTGATTTAATATGCCCAATATGTAACATTTTCTAGCGGCCACAAGAGACATCTCTGAAGTTAGATGCTTCCGGTAAAAATTTCTGCTTGTTTAGTAATTTGACACAGTTTTTGTTCACTTTTTCGTTTCTGTTGCCTATTGGGAATTCAAATTTAACTTGGCCAACATTATGAAATGTACACAAGTATGGTTCTATTTTTACCGTTAGAGGAAGTAAAATCCATTTTAATTTGTCAATGATCGTTTGACTGTCTATCTTTAGGTGTGTAAAAATTATGGAAACGAGTATTGTTCCAAAACTGCAACCAGAGGAAGCATCTTAAGAAACTCTATGATGAGTAATAAAGAATTTTGTACTGTTGTGATTTGAATTGTCTGATCTTCATCTCTTTTATCAACTTTTCCCTACCTCTCCTCGTTCCACTGCACGGAAAATGAAAATTCTCATGTAGTTCGACGTTCTGAATTCAAAAACGCCTTTATTATTTCGATTACATTCAATACTGAGGAGGAAACTTTTGGTAAACTGACATTTTTGAGTAAGAACGTTTTGGGTACCTTTCAGCCCGATTTTTGAGTCATGCTTGGATCAAATATCGAAGAAAATAATATTTCCTAGTTAACCAAGGCGACGTACATAAGAATAACATACTAGATAAACATTAATGTTGCAAATTTTGATAATGTTGGAAAGTACCAATTGTATTATGTATATAACTCGAAATTTTGATACCATTTTTGTAGAGGAAATTACGAGCTACAACTTTCACTCCGAGCATTTTCCTGTATCTCCATTATTTTTGCAGTTACAAAAACAATTTTTTTTTTTGGGACGTGGCATGGTGAATAATTGCTTAATGACTACATTCAACGGCGTTCGTGTCATACCTCAATCGATACAAAATATTATCTGATAGACAATATGGTTTCAGGGAAAATGTTTCCACACAAGATGCCATTGTATTCCTGTTTATAGATCTGGTCAAGGCTTTTGGCACCGTGATTCAAGTAGCTGGGTGTTTTCATTGATGACCATTTGAAGTGGATTGTTCACAATCAATATATAATGAAAAAATAACAATTTATTATATACCAGTTTAGATATCTCTGTCACATATTACCCCAAAAAGTACTGAAAATTGTGTATTTGGCAACTGTATCTTGGCTTGGGGTGCAGCACTCAGAAAATTGGGACTACTCAACAGAACTAACTCATAAAGGGAGTGTTTGACCTCAAGCAAGAATTCAGTTATAAATGTATGACCTATGAACTATCACACAAATAAAGAATGTATAAGAAGTAATAATGAATATAACCCTCAATTATCTTCATGACAAAATCTGTAGGTCAAAGATCAAATTAATACTTAGCACCCAAACCCTATAATAGCATCCCCGATAAACTTAAAAGCATGACAAAAAAAGTTTTAACAAGTTCCTTCTGACCTATACTCTATATACGTTCACGATATAATAGAAATGAAAATATGAATGGAAAAGTTACATTTTATCGGGTACCCAGATAGGTGAATATTTGTTTGCATATCACGGCAACTAAGCTCTAAATCCAACTGATCCAATTTCACCAAATCAATATAGAATGAATCCATGGCTTTGTTTTTCTTTCAGTATCTCTTACTGTTTTCTCATTCTCCCATAGTATTTATCATTCAATTATTCTTGTATATGTGAAAATTGGATGTGTATGTATATATGTTTATATATTTTATATCTCAATTAAGTACTACTACACGTTTCCGGAACAAGTTTAATTACTCATCATTCATGATACACTGTATAGTCTAATTCAATATCACCACATTCAAGTTTTTATAAGTATAGTAAGTTATATATTGAAATGATCAATATTTAATCGCATACTTCCAATGCTGAAACAAGAGTTCTCATACTTATTGGCTTCTGCTGCTTTTATTCATGTTCATATTACCAATGTATTTTTTCATGTGAATACAGCTATATTATCATTATCATTATACATTCAACTACCTGATTCAAAAATTTCAACTGTTTTGTAATTTTTGTTCGATTTTGGTGAAATTTCGTTTCTTGGATTAAGAAAAAATCACAAAAAAAATTAATTGCGATTGATTTCAAGCATTTTCAAAGATTAATAATCGAATCAAATCCAGCCTTACCTCTTCCACTTCTCCCAACAAACCTAAGGTCATTAAATTTAGCTACTTGATTCTTCATAACAGCCGTACAGTTCCTCAACTCCGCACAATAGTTCTCATCATTTCCCGCTTTAACCGTCACTACAGTACCATCCCCAACATCACCCAACGCGACCACTTTGAAAGCCACAGGTAGTGTTTTGTTCGACCTCCAATGAGGCGGTAGTACCGTGCATACGAACAAAGGACTGCCGGTTCGAACGAGTTCCCCAGGATGTTCACTCAAGAAGTCGTTGAGGGTCCTCTCTGCGAGGATGTCTGAGGTCATTTTGGTGTAGGTGTCTTGGATGAGGCTTGTAGTACCTTCGGGGGTTGAAGCGGTAACGTTGTTACCGGTGGGAGTGTTGGTGAGGTGCATTGCTGTGTGCGGCCAGTCACCAAACATAAACGATTACTCGCTAGCACTCAGGAATACATCGAATGTATCGATACGGCGAAAAACGTGGTACTTTTCTAGCGGTTTCTGCCATATTATTTGAATATGAATAGAGTGTTGATCCCGATCTATCTCGAACGTGGTTGTTCCTCAACCCACATTAGGAAATAATTTCCATAATTTGACACACTCGTTGTCGGCGACTAATGTTCAAAATATAAAAATCGAAATCATGGTATCGATATCGTGTGCCTAAAAAGTGTGTAGCGCCAAATCCGATTGCGATTTATTCCAATTCAGCGTGTAAAACTCCACATGTCAGTCAAAAAATCCCATGCCACACGCTCCGTCGGTTGCCTAGCAACACATGTCAACACTTTTTCTGAATGAACTTTTTTATAGGGGTGGGGAAATCGGTATAACGCACTCACATATTAGCGGCCACTTGATCAGGTGTGCAACTTTTCAATGACTTTTTAATGGGAGCGGTGACTGTTCGTTTTTTAGTGAATCGTTCGCGGACTAAACCTCCGGCTCGGGATGCATATGTTATTAGAATTGGTGTACACCGCTACCGCTGTGTCTATTTCGCTCTCCGGCATTTAAACCAAAACTAAAGATTTAGCCGGTATGTTGTTGATTAACTAACAAAAACGGTGCAGCGTCTACGTCGCATCCAAAAATACACACGGGGTCCGACAGTTAGAGGAAGACAAGCAACATAAGTGTTGTCTGTTAAAGCAGTAGCTACCGCGCGTTTGATAACCCTTTACTTATCAGGGGAACACCGTACACCCCCGAAACGGGCGAGAAAGAGAGGGGAAATAGCTAGATTAAAACAGAAGCTAACATAAAGGGGTACATGTCTGATAGAGAGCAGATAGAGTGTAAGAGAGACCCATCTTGTTTGCGGTCACAGCGGGCCGGGCCTAGCGCCGGTGGAAGACAGCTTGATACCAATTAACCCAGAGGAGAAAGAGATGGAATTTCAACGCGGTTTTTTGGCCACAGAACGCTACACGCAGGCGTCACGTATGGAGTGAGATGGGCTGTAGCGTGCTTTGGACGGATTGTCATATGTTTTGTATTTGGCAACGTGGTGCCGTGATGTGGCTATTATCCTAACGTGATACACCGCGGAAAGGATGTAGCGGTGAGCAGGATAAAACGGAGGCGAAGGATTTAGAGCTTTATTTGTTTTGAGGAAGTTTGTTTTGTAATTCTTGTGTAAACTTCAGCAAGGTATCGAGTGCATTATAGTAGCGATAGTGAGATCGATTGGTCAATTTGATAGTTGCAAAGTTAGATTTGTTTGTTTGTTAGCGAGGCTGAGTCAGTGTTGATGTTGCTGCAGTATGATTTTTGTTGAAGAGAACGGACATGAACGAAGTTAATGTTTTTTTGATGTCGAATATTCAAATAAACTAGTTTGAAGAAATTGAAAATATTCTGATGAATTAATCAATAATTTTATGAATGTCTAACAGTTTTTTCATAGAAAAAAAAGTGTATCCCAGGAAAATATTCACAAACAACTAACTAGTTGGGAAAAATAATTCAGCTTTTTCAATCCAATGACAAATATAAATAAAAAACTGAAGTCTATCCTTATCAACTTGAGGCATTCATTGACAAATCAATAAAACGGAAAAATCATTGTAACTTCTGAGCACACTAAAACAGCTACGATTTTGATGATTTTTTAAACGTTTGTTATAGTAAATTTTTCAAAATGAGAAGCCTAAGTGATGTGGCAGATAATTTTTAGAACCCCAACATCAATGTTTGAATTTTCCTTGCGAAATATCAGTTTTTTGTACATAAAGTCCAGTTTAGAAAACAATCACTTGAGGGTCTTCGGGGCCGCTGAATATTGCCAAATCATGTTTTCTTTTATCGAAAATGTTTGTGAATTATACAGGTTCTTTAATATTCTTCCTATGATAATCGTTATATTTTATATATATGACATCAGAAGTATTTCTTGCATTACGTTATTTCTAATATGGTTAAGTTATAGAATTACCTCATCACCAATTTTTCATTATGGTTGGGATTTTATTGATATTTGGAAAAATGTGGAAGTTTTTATCGATGAAGTCTCCTAGAAGATAACCAAATCTAGAGATTTCACGGAGTCGGAAAATACACTTCTGAAAAAATGTGTGTGGGATAAATAAATCATTATTGAATTTGTGGACAATAACAACAAACTTATATTTTTATTATTCGTGAAACTTTTTTACGTACGAATACAGGATTGCAGAAAATCTTACCCTACTTACAATTTCAGGTTTCATTTTATTCAAAATAATTCAAAACAGGACGATGGAATTTGGGACTTGGGAGTCTTTATTGATGTCAATCCATGAATAATTGCTGTAGTTTTACAATACCAGAACATTATATCCAGGATATCGTCCGATACTGTGGACGGCGTCATGCTAATTGGCAATAAAATTATATTTTTTCCAACCCCATACTGCTTTTGAGAAAATGCAATCGTATTGAAATTGCTATTAGTGTTGTAACTTCTATGAGTTTTTACACACATTCCATGAATTTTTACACATTTTTAACTCTATTGTTCTATGCAAATGCAACAATTTTCTGAACATTGTCCAGTAGGTATGTCGTTGCTGTTCCTGTTAAATACAGGGCTTCCGTAAAGTACAAATTTCTCCTAAGACAAGTCGATTTTAAATCTCAATTTTCCACATTTATGAGGAAAAACTAAATATACAGGGTGATCCACGTTCGACTAATGACGGACGCGACAATTTTTTCAAATGGAACACCCTAAATATAATAAAATTTTCGGAATATCCATTGAAACCTGATTTCAAAAATATATCACATATAGGGTTTGTATACAGTGCGTCCGTTAAATTCAGTGCTCTCGTAAAGTAGAGGATAAATTAGTAAATAATAATAGTTTGAAAAACTAAAAAACACGCTTCAATAGAAAACTAATCTAAAAAGTCGAAAATAATTTTAAATGAGTTTGAAATAAGAATTAACAACAAATTTATTTCATCGTTAAAAAGCGTGGGGTGCTTGATGTCAATTGTTGTTATTATTTCATGGACAGATATTGGTAAAATTAGAATCATTATGAAAATATCTTAAAAAGCACCCCACGCTTTTTTACGATGAAATAAATTTGTTGGTAATCACTGTATTCTTATTTCAAACTCATTTAAAATTATCTTCTACTTTTTAGTTTAGTTTTCTATTAAAGCGTATTTTTCAGTTTTTCAAACTATTATTATTATTATTCGATTTTTTTAACTATTATTCTTCAATTTTGAATAGAATTGGACCATAATCACAAAACCCGTCCGCAATTTTGGAGCCGCCATCTAGAATTTCTCAATTCTTACAAAAGAATCATAATATTGGACCCCAAAGACCCCCACATACCAATTTTGAACAGAATCGGACCATAATCACAAAACTCGTCCGCCATATTGGAGCCGCCATTTTTTTTTCAAACGAAAATTTCTTAATGCATTGTCACCGGAAGTATGTACACCTACCAAATTTCAAATCATTCGTACGTACGTGGGTCAAAATCGCGCACAAAGGAGTCGGTTACAAACAAACAAACAAACTAATATAAAGCGTGTAAAAATTAAAGGAATAATTTTTGGAAAGAACGCTCAAAGACGTCGGATTTCATTTTCATTTGAACATTTTTTGAAATTTCATTAATACATACAGAATGATTGGTGTAGCAGAAATGACGTCATCGGTATTTTTTTAATGGCAACTCCAGTTTTCATTACGGAATGTTGAAAGGTGATTATGAGTAGGGGTGAAATGAAAATTAAATAAGAAAAACTATTTTGAAATATGAAAATACTAAATTGAATGGCAATGATAGCTTAAAACAACGATAAAATTAAATGTTCGAATTGTGCACCGTTTGCTATCTGACTATTTCCATTACTTGACAGTTGCCATAGCGACCAAAATTTTGTTTTTATTGCCGAATAGTTTTTGTGAAATTATTTCTTTAAACAATAACATATCTTATCGTTTGTCGAAACATTAGTGAGTAGTAACATTATCATTCCATGGAAAATGGTTAAATTAAATGAACGAGGAAGAATTGAAATTCTTTGCATGATAGGATTTGGAGACAGAATGCGCACCCAAAGAGAAGAAGTGCAATTGTTTAATGCAACTCATCCTAATCGGCAACCTATTAATCAAAGCATGGTGAGCAAAGTTGAGTCAAAATACCGTGAATTTGGGCATGTCCGTGATCTTCATAAATATGGTCGACCCTCGACGATCAGCTTAATGTTGTGTTGGCAGTGCATGAAAATCATCACACAACACTCAAACAATTGGCTTCTGATTTCAATATGGCAGCGTTTACAGTCCACAAAATTTTGAGAAGAGAAAATCACCATCTTTATAAGGTATGCCTCATCCATGAGCTGAATGGAAACGACTTTGATCAGCGAAATCAATTCTGCGAACAACTGCAACAGCCATGCAATAATTATAATAATATTTTTTTTCTGACGAGGCTTTGTTTTTTTTGAACGGTCACATCAATAGGCAAAATGGCCGTTATTGGGTTACCGAAAATCCACGATGGATGAGGGAGTAACACACTCAAAATCCACAGGAAATGAATGTATGGTGTGGCATAGTCGACGGAAGAATTCTGGGTCCCTATTTTTCTGACGTGAACCTGACTGGTGCAATATATTTGGATTTTCTTCGATTCGACCTTATTCCTGCACTAATAGCTTCGTATCCAGATCTAGAGGAACCTGATCTTCCGAGAACTGATTTATTCTCCCAACCAGATGGTGCATCTCTTCATTATGCAGCAGCTGTCCGCGACTATTTAGATGTGGTGTTTCCGAATCGTTGGATACGGAGAAGGGGGCAGATTGAATGACCAGCTAGATCTCCAGTTTGACACCACTTGATTACTTTTCGTGAGGATACTTAAAGAGTAAAGTGTATGTTTATAGGCCGGAGAATTTGGAAGATTCAAAAGCAAGAATTCGTCACGAGATACAATGTAAACCTCCTGAAGTTATTTACAAGGTTCAAAAAGAATTTATTGATCATCTTGGCTACTGTCAGATAGCAAACGGTGCACAGTTTGAAAATTGTATTTGATTGTTGTATGGAGCTACCATTGCCATTAAATTTAGTATTTTCATATTTCAAAATAGTTTTTCTTATTTTATTTCCATTTCCCCCTTCACCTTCTCACACTCCGTAATGAAAAATGGAGTTGCCATTGAAAAAATACCGATGACGTCATTTCTCCTACACGAATCATCCTGTATGTATTGATTAAATGTGAAAGAATGCCTAGATAAAAATAAATTTCGACGGCTTCGAGCGTTCTTTCCAAAAATTATTTCATGAATTTTTTACGATTTTCCACAATATGGCGTCTGGTTGTCGCCATATTGAATTTTGATTATTACTGTCATGTCTTTATACACAATATGGCGTCTGGTTGTCGCCATATTGAATTTTGATTATTACTGTCTTGTCTTTATTCACAATATGGCGTCTGGTTGTTGCCATATTGAATTTTGATTTCTGTTTATTGACAGTCGCAAGATTAAGACAATTCGAAAAACTTTATAACTCCACATTATATCAATGACATATAATTACCACTTTCATTGCCTTTCACTAATCTCTTCACACTTTTTAATGAATTGTTATAAATAATTTTCTTTATATGAACAATCATCACTCATACATTCAATAGTTAATGTTAAAAAAGTCTTTTGAAGCATGAATATGCCCAAAACACATGCGTTCACTACTACTGTGCAGAAAGATAGGCAAAACGGTGAAACATCTGGAGTTTGACCTTGAATTAATGTTCTAAAGTGTTTGTATATCCTCATGAAATATTGATTTTTCAGTTGAAAGCACATATATGCCTATATGTTAGTATATTATATTTTGGCATCTGAATAATTCATTGAGTACCATTTATCAATTATTCGCAATTATTTATCAAATATCAATTTCCTGAAATATCAATTTTTCACTCGAAATTCCGTAAAATAATAATAATAAGGTTTATTATTGAACAACTATATAAAAACAACAATTCACATTGAATTACGTTATGAGTAGAGTTAAGTTATGAAAAAACTACTGTTATTATGAAGGTTGAGATTTTATTGATATTTGAAAGTTTTTATCGATGAAGTCTTTCCGAAGATAACCAAATCTAGAGGAATCACAGAGTCGGAGATTATGGAATAAATAAATCATTATTGAATTTGACGACAATAATACGGGCGCACATGCGAGGGCACACGTCGTTGCGAGTGGTTGTGAGGAGGACGCATTTGTGTAACGCTATTGTTTATGGCTGGAGATTTCCTATCGGGCGCCGTTTGTTTCAACAGTAGTTGTTCTCATATATACTTTCTCAACAAAAATATATTTTTTCAGGTCCATATATTTATTACTTGACACCAATATATATATATATATATATAGGAATCCTTTTTAAATTCGGGTATGCAGTCAACAGGGGTATGGAAAAAGTGTACTCTTTTTTCTATTCAAGCTTTCGAGTCATTTATTGTCTCTTCATCAGGAACTCTACAATGAATTAAATTGAACATTATAATATTTGAAAACCAATTAGGCATGTGTACTTACAAAGTGAGGTTAAAATCCTTTCACTTGCAGCAAATTATAAAATACCATGTCACAACAGACAACACTCTTGGTAAAGTCATATATAGTTAAAACTTTGATCGAAATTGATCAAGATTACTTAAACATAAGTGTATAAACATTTTAAAATTCCAAATGGGCTCTTATGGAGGACATGTTGGATTAAAGAGGCAGTGGTGACAAATGAAAAATGGATGATTATTGAAGTAAATGAAGTTGACAATTGACAAGTATGAAAATTAGATCTACGACCTGTTGCCAACATACAATGCGATGAAAAATAATATCACCAAACAATTACATGGTACCAACTCATGTTAATTAAAACGATTTAGGTAAGTCTCATAAGGAGACTGCCAGAGAAAATATGAGTTTTTTAACAATTAAAAAAATATTAAAAATTAATATATAACAAAATTTTACAGAGTGCAAATTTTTTTATTTTTTTTCCTCATTACCCACCATTCCAGGGGACACAATAATGTTAATGTATTGAGTTGTGGTCTGTCTCATACGGAGAACGACTGAGTAAATATGAATAGATTATGCTGAGATTGTCGATGTCAGTTCTCGAATTCATTGAATTAGGTTCTTTGAAAATTTGTGTCATTTCGAGAAAAGTTCTCTTTTTTACATTAGATTCATGTTCCAAGATATTCACATTATCATAATCTGGGTTATGGTTCAAAGCCATGGTGTGATGAGCTAAAGAACACGTTTTTTTAAAATTTCTAATTCGCTTTTATGCGAGGTGATTCTGTCTTTCAATTTCCTTTTGGTTTGGCCAATGTACTTCTTTTCACATTGAGAACAGGGGATACAATAAACCAAGTTTGAATTGTCTAATAAAGGATCTTTGTCTTTTAACTTTGAAAAAATCTTGTTCAATACTATTTGGGTTTTATACGCGATTTTGATGTTAGGAATCTTGGAAAATAATTTGTTGAATTTATAGTTTAAAGATTCTATATGTGGTAGGTAAGATAGAACGTTGGTTCCAAAATGTTATTATTAGAATTAATTATAATATTATTATTGTTATTGTTTGGATGATCAATATCAATGGAAGACCTACTGAAAATCAGTTTATACACAGGTTCCGTGGGTAACCACTGTTAATGAAAAGTTGCAAAAGTCAATTTAAAAAAACTTTTGCAACTTTTCATTAACAGTGGTTACCCACGGAACCTGGTATAAACTGATTTTCAGTAGGTCTTCCATTGATATTGATCATCCAAACAATAACAATAATAATATTATAATTAATTCTAATAATAACATTTTGGAACCAACGTTCTATCTACCTACCACATATAGAATCTTTAAACTATAAATTCAACAAATTATTTTCAAGATTCTAACATCAAAATCGTATAAACAAATAGTATTGAACAAGATTTTTCAAAGGTAAAAGACAAAGATCCTTATGACAATTCAAACTTTTATTGTATCCTGTTCTCAATGAAAGAAGACATGCAAACAAAGGAAATTGAAAGAAGAATCACCTCGCATAAAAGCGAGATTAGAAATTTTAAAAAAATGCTTTAGCTCATCACACCATGCTTTGAACCATACAGATTATGATAATGTGAATATCTTGAACATGAATCTAATGTAAAAGAGAACTTTCTCGAATGACACAAATTTCAAAGAACCTAATTCAAGAATTCGAGAACTGACATCGACAATCTAGCATAATCTATTCATATTTACTCAGTCGTTCTCCGTATGAACGACCACAACTCAATACATTAACATATTGTGTCCCCTGAATGGTGGTAATGAGGAAAATAAAAAATTTGCACTCTGCAAATTTGTTTATATTAATTTTAATATTTTTTTAATTGTTAAAAACTCATATTTTCCTGCATCCTATGGACTTTACCTAAATCGTTTTAATTAACATGTTGTACCATGTAATTGTTTGTGATATTATTTTCATCGCATTGTATGTTACAGGTCGTAGACTAATTTTCATACTTGTCAATTGTCACTTCATTACTTCAATAATCATCCATTTTCATTTGTCACCACTGCTCTTAATCAACATGTCCTCCATAAGAGCCCATTTGGAATTTAAAATGTTTATACACTTATGTTTAAGTAATCTTGATCAATTTCGATCAAAGTTAACTAATATGACTTACCAAATGTTTTGACATATTTTATATTGCGTGAAAGATTTTAACTCATTTGTAAGACACATGCCTAATGGTTAAATATTATAATGTTCAATTTAATTCATTGTAGAGTTCCTGATGAAGAGACAATAAATGACTCGAAAGCTTGAATAGAAAAAAGAGTACACTTTTTCCATACCCCTGTTGACTGCATACCCGAATTTAAAGGATTCTTCTTTAACTTAGACAGTCGTCTAACCTTCACAACTATATATATATATATATATATATATAATATATAGATATATATATATATATATATATATATAGAAACAGAACCAATATTTTAATTTTCGCGTTAATTCAAGAATGAATATATTGTCAATATCTACTTACAGTGAAGAGCGATATATTCACTACTTGTGACCGATATATATGAGACTGAGCTTTTGAGTTCTACTACTAGATGGCGCGATTTAGATGTGGTGTTTCCGAATCATGGGAGGAGCACCGATTGAGTGGCCAGCTAGATCTCCAGATTTGACACCACTTGATCTCTTCTTGTGGGGATACTTGGAGAGTGAAGTTTCTGTTAATAGGCCGGAGAATTTAGGAGATTTGAAAGTAAGAATTCGTCACGCGATACAATGTATACCTCCTGACGTTATCGACAATGTTCATTGTCTTGGATATGTCAGATAGCAAACGGTGCACAATTTGAACATTTAATATGGTCGTTGTTTGAAGCTATCATTGCCATTAAATTTAGTATTTTCAAATTTGAAAATTGTTTTTCTTATTTTATTTTCATTTCACCCATTCTCATCATCACCTTTTCATATTTCGTGATGAAAAATGGAGTTGCCATTGGAAAAATACACGAATCATCATGTATGTATTTTTTTAATTTGAAAGAATTTCCAAAAATTATTACTTTAACTTTTTACGAATTTATTTACTATTTTACGAGAGCACTGCTAGAAATAATGCTATCTCTCATATTTATAATTAATAAGTGAAAAATTGTGATCTATAATTGGATGTATTCTGTTGATTACACAATAATAAAAATAAAAATAAAATAAAATAAAATCACTATTTACTTTAATATACTACTAGTGGCTACCCGCGGCTTCGTCCGTGTAGAATTAGTTTTTTTTCTGTTTTTTTTTGTTGTTTCAAATAGGTTATGCCTGTGACTTTGCCCGCTTTCCGTTATCCCGTTATCCCGTCAACCCGTTTTCCATTATCTCGTTAACTCGTTTCCCTTATCCTCTTAACCCGTTTCCCGTTATCCCGTTAACCCGTTTCCGTTATCTTGGTATCCCATTATCTCGTTATGCGAGTTATAGCAGAATGGCTAGAAGGAAAATATTCCCATGTTCAATTATATGTGTATACCAATTTTCAGGCGATCGGTTGAACGGTATAGAAGTTGATACGCTGCAGTCATCTAGTAGCAAATTTAAGTAAAATGGATAGCATTGAAGCCTTCATGCTGTTGTAGCAACATGAATAGCGTAAAAATATTTTACGTGTTCAAATATCTGTGTATACCAATTTTCATGGCTATCGGTTGAACGGTATAGAAGTCGATGCGCTGCAGCGCCATCTAGTGGCGAATTATAGTGAAATGGATAGCACAAAAACCTTCTCCATAAAGAAATACCTGAACAACTTTCATGGTGATCGATTAAGTGGTGTCGGCGTTTATAAATCCAATACATATAGACCAACATCCATTTTTAACCGACGAAACCAAAAAGGAGAAGGTTCTCTAGTCGACGCGTATATATATTTTTTTAAGTATGATCACGCATAACTTTTTACTGGGACGTCCGATTCCGATAATTATTTTTTCAGTAAATAGGGTGTACTTCGAAGTTGGTCCCATTTGAATTTAAAAGATGAAATCCACCCCTAAGTGTAGCAGAATGTAGGATATTGATCACTCACCCTCTGAATTCTGGTCCGTTAACCGATTCTATCAGCTATAACTTTGTACTGGGATCTTCGATTTGGATGTTTTTTTTTATCAGATTGTTGATCATATTTAGATTCAAAATGGAATTATCCCCCCTTACGGGTAGAAAAATAGGGGATTATTCATTTTCCACTTGTTAACATTGGCACACATATGTAGTTGACAATGACAGATCGCTAGTGTCATTATCACAATAAATATATTCTATGAGAGGATGGAATGATATACAAAGTAATGAAATAAACTAACACGAACAAAAAAAATAATTTATATTACAACAAATAGTAAAAGTAGATAATCAAATTATTCAACTGGTAATAGTTGAAGTAAGGTGGGTGAGTAAGTATTTTGAAAGTTATCAAAAAATTGAAAAATTAAAACTTTTTAACAAAAAATTAAACCGACGAAATACGGACTGAAAAGTAAAAAATAAAATAAACCTTCTTAGTCTCAATAACTAAGCTCCTAAACTGATGTAAGTAACTGATTTTGAGTCGGCGCCAAACAAACAATCAACGAAGATCATTGAATTACTTCAAAAAAATTATCAGAATGTTACCGCCCAACTCGATGCCATCATTTTACGCCTTACCTAATTCATTTGCTTGTTTGTTCGGCGCCGACTCAAAATTGGTTACTTACATTGAGACTAACGTTTATTTTATTCTTTACTTTCCAGTTCCGTATTTCGTCAGATAAGTTTTTTGTTAAAACGTTTTTATTATATATTCACATGATTACCCCAAACTCGACGTAACTGATGTAAACCGTTGGGAAATTCCCTCACTTGTCTTTCGTCTCCATCATCAGATTACCTCGAGGTCTCCATTATGTTGTGTCATCTGAACTCTATATGTATTCCAAGTTTCAACAGAATCGGTTCACAGGTGAAAAATCAGTCAATCATCCTCTATTCGTCTACTCTCAGTGGTGGAGTCTTCTTTGAAATTAAATTGGAAGCAACTCCGAAGTATTGTAGATTGTAGGGAGGGGGGCGAAATGGCTCTTCAGCCTATCCGTACCACGACCTATAAAGTTTTTTGTACATCCATTCAAGACCCGAGATTCCGAGACTGTTCGCGAAGCGTATCAGTTTTCTTGGAGCTAACTTCCTGATGTCTGAGGGCGTAAGTAAACCCCTTCGAGAACTTGAGCCCTTTGCAGAACAGCGCTTGGCAGTCAAAAAGCAGATATTCTGCAGTTTCAGCAAAAATCTCGCAGTAACGGCACAGTTCACTGTCTGATCTATCCATTTTTTGAGGTGATACCTCAGAGGACAATGTCCAGTGAGCAGTCCCGTAACCAGTTTCGAGTCTTTCTTGTCCAACTCGAGAAACTATTCAGCTCCCTTTGGCGATGGGCTCGGAAGCCTTTTCGCTTGCCTTTGCCTTAGAACCTCAGAAGTGTTCCTGGCCAGAAAATTGAGTGTTTTCGCCTTTCTTGGCAAGGCTGTCCGCTCCTTCATTGCCTTTGATTCCCTTGTGACCTAGCACCCACATCAGAGTGACCTGATTGTTCGTGGCCAGTTATCTTAGGAAGAGTTTGCAGTTCCAAATGAGTCTAGTCTCACAAGTGTGTGACTTTGGAGCTTTCAGTGCTGCTTGGCTGTCTGATAGGATATAGATCTCTGTCCCCCTGAAGCCTCTCTCAACGCATTCTTGGGTGCAAATTTCTGAAGCATGGGTTTCTGCTTCTGCCTAGGGATTTTGAGAGCCTAAAATTAGGACCCGTTACTCCCACTCCAGCATTTCTGTCCATTTTGGAACCATTAGTATACCATACTAATGCATTCTTTTTTAATTGAGGCCCGTTCGTTGTGAATATATGGTGGTTGTTTATAACCACTTCATAA